>CM065431.1:11207500-11242500 GCA_033030585.1 Hippophae rhamnoides
TTTGGGATTCTGCAACTTGTCTGAAAGCTGACTCTCTTTTGCTTTGCAAGTATGCAATCTTTGCACATGTCTATCTCCGTAGACTGTAGACTTGGAAGTTTTCCTTTTGAGTGCATAATCTTCATCCCCTTCTCACTCATATGGCCTAGTCTCTGGTGCCACAGATTTGGTGTTTCATTGCTTGCTGCAACTGTAATTGAACAATGTGCCTCTGTTGTCATATAAAGAGTGCCACTTTTCTTGCCTCAAGCAACTGTCATTTCACCCTTTGAAATCTTCCAATCATCACCATGGAAGATCGTAGTGTAGCTTTCACTGGCCAACTGCCCCACTGAGATTAAGTTCCTTCTGAGATCAGGAATATGCCTGACATCCTTCAGTTCCCAAACAGATCCGTTCAACTTAATCTTCACTACGCCTTTGCCAATAATAGCACATGGTTGATCATCACCAAGATATACCTTTCCATGGTTTCCGGGGATATATTTCTCGAAGAATTCTTTTTATGAAGTAGCATGGAACGATGCTCCAGAGTCTAACACCCAAGATTCTTCCTTGCTCTCCAAAGAGCATATCAATGCATCGTCTCCTCCTGAGGTGGAAGTAACATTTGCTTCTGCCTTCACTTGTTTGTCCTTCGGTGCACTCTTGCACTGATTTTTGTAGTGTCCGGTTCTTCCACAATTCCAACACTCGATAGTCTTTGAGCTATGGGAATTATTAGGATTCCTGGATTTGGACCTCCTGTCCTTTGATTTACCTTGGTAGTCTGTTCTATCACGTCCATTCCCTTTGGTTGAATTTATTCCTCTTGACTCTGTATGCAAAATTGAAGAATTTGACGATTCACCTGACTCTCTACGTCGGATCTCTTCACTGAGAACCAAATCACGAACATCATCAAATTTTAACTTATTGCTTCCTGACGAGCTACTCACAGCCGTGACAGTAGCATTCCAACTTTCTGGTAAAGAAGACAAAAGTATTAATGCTCGTACTTCTTCATCGAATTCAATTTCCACTGAACTCAGTTGGGTTGTGACTCTGTTGAGTTCATTGAGATGTTGAGCTACCGATGCGCCTTCATTCATTCGCAAATTGAACAAATGCCTCATCAAGTGCACTTTGTTTGAGGCTGATGGCTTCTCATACATATTGGAGAGAGCTGCCATAAGACCCGCCGTGGTCTTTTCCTTTGCTATGTTGAAGGCAACATTACGGGATAGCGTCAATCGAATAACTCCGAGGGCTTGTCTGTCTAGAAGATTCCAATCTTCTTCCTTCATAGCTTCTAGTTTCTTCCCTGAGAGAGGTTGATATAGATTTCTTTGATACAGATAATCCTCTATCTGCATTTTCCAAAACCCAAAATCTGTGCCATCAAATTTCTCGAGTTTCACCCTTCCTTCATCTACGGCCATTGCTCCCACTAAAATCTGACATCCTCTGGATCGTTTCTGACTATTTCTGTAAATCACCGTGTATTAGAAAACCTCCGTCAACGAAGAAATATCGTCAACAAAATTTCACTATTCACGTAAATAGTAACCTTGTAGAAAATTGACAAAAATCACCACCAATAGCTCTGATACCAGTTGTTGGAAAATAACGCAAATTCCCGATAAGCCAGATTTAAGAGAAAGCAAGAATAGAAAAATAACACACAAATTTGATAACGGAGTTCGGCCAATCTTGCTTACGTCTCCGGACCTGCTGCAGATCTTTTTTACTGAAAGGGGAGAAATTACACAAGGTGTTTACAACACTCACAACTCACAACCCAATTACACCCAAGAAAATTACTCTCAATTTTCTTTCACAAAAGCTTTTCTCTCTAAGCTTTTCTCTCAATTGGAATGAACACTTTGGATGATTAATTCATTACAATTACACATCTATTTATAGGAAAATTCACTCCTTGAATTACTCCTTAAATTAATGGTTCCTTAAATTGCTCCTTGAATTAAGCTCATTGTTTTGCTCCATGAATTGCTCCATGTTTTGCTCATGTTTTGCTCCTTAAATTAAGGAGCTTTATAACAAAGTTTGTGTCCATGTGAACGTGACATTATGCAAATAGCGTCAAATATATGTAAAATGTGATTATTAATATGTGGTTAGATAATAAAATAGAGAGAATATTAATTTTTTAAAATAACATTGCATAATTTATATATATTATGTATCGAATCCTAACATTATTTTACACATAAATTTTGGTGCTATTGTACCATAAACATAACTCAAAACAGAGAAAATTCTATCATAAATAATGTTTTTTTATTAACTACTAGTTAGTATTTTTTATTATATTTATATTATATCCATACTTATATTTATGTTAAAAAAATATTATACACAAATAATACTTTTTTCATATAATAATAAATAAAAAAAAATTTGACAATAAATTTTCATTATTGAATTTAATATTATTATTATTTTCACAAATGCAATAACATACAGAAATAATGACTAATTATATTTAAGTTATAACTTTTCTATAGTTTATGAAATATTAATATTTTTCTTTTTTTCGATTTTTACTAATAAATAAGAAAATTTACATAGCTAAATTATTTAATAATAAATTTATTAACTATAAAATCATATTACAAGATAAAGATGCAAAGATGAATTTTTAAGATCAAACGAAAGTATTTGATAAGGTTCAAGCTTACTACTTGAAATAAGTTAAGAATAATCTTATATGTTATATCATTAGATGAACTAAACTAAAAATAAATAAAACTTAGTATTATCGGTTAAATTATCTTTAATTATAAATAGTTTATATTTGTTAGACAATTACAACAGAGAAATGATGAACTGTTAAGTTTGTTAGTATTGTTAGTAGAGCCACCCTGTTAGTTTGTTATAGGTTGTTACACGGAAGTGCCTTAGACTGCTATGAATACCCCACTCTTAGCACATGTAATGGTTAACTTGATTACATATGAAACTTCACTTTCTTCTACATTGTTTCTTGCTTTCAGTGCTATCATTCCAATGGAGTGAGTCTTTCATGGTATCAGAACACCTATGGCTCAGATCACAATTCCACAAGCTACTTAGGTTGGATCATATTTTATCACTGCACCTATTTCAACTTCGTTTGCAGCTACTTCATCTTCCTCTTATTCTTCACGGCATCAACTTGGAAGCATACCTATTAGCCCAATTTTTTTTGTCAAGTTAGATGCCTCATATGGAAGGAATAGATACGTCAAATTTTTGTAGTGTATGGTTTATAAATTTTTCTTGATGGATCAGAAAAAGCACCCCTGAGAGTGATCAAGAAATCACTTACTAGTACTGATGCAGAGGTAGGTGAAACTGATTCTCAAGAAATTCTAGTACCTAATTTTGAGTTCTACAATTCAGTTTCTCAATGTTTCTTGAAGTATTTGATTGGCTATCATACTTCTCTAGATTACTAGAATGATTTAGAAAGGAATTTCATAGAGTCATCAAAAACAAATGTCATGCAATTGAGGTGGCGATTGCAAATATTGAGAAAGAACAATCTTTCCATGAGTGATTTCATCAGTCGAGCAAAGGATTTGTTCAATCACTTATCTGTAGCAGGTGTACAAATAAGTCTTAGGGAACAGATCATGTATCTAGTTAATGGCTTGAACTTTGTCTATAATTCATTAATTACTACTATTACCTATAAACAGAAAATGCCTACACTGGAGGAAGTCTTTACAATGACGCATGCTCATGAGCAACAAATCATGACGATGCATTCTTTATATGCTAATCCACAGCTTATACATGCAAACTTTGTTCAACATGCACCTTCTGGTTTTGGATTTATAAGAGCACATGTTCCAAATCTCACTCCTTCTTACTAGAATAGTGTCATGCTTGGTTCACAGAACACTCAGGAGCATATACAACCTTAGGCTGGAAAGAGTGATGTTAAAGGATATATGCAGTATCCACTTAATCAACAATCAAATGAGTCATATGCTCAGAATACTTCATCAGACTCAAATCAAGAAGAAACACAAGGCAAAGGAAGTAATAATGGCAATGGAAAGTATAAAGAAACAGATTTGCAAGAAAACTGGTCCTAGTGCAGCAAGGTGTTATTTTAGGTATATGGATTCAAACAACAATGGAAACTCATCAAGACCTCATGGAGGGAACATTCATTCGAGAGCACTACCACAAACACCAAATCAAGTTCATCTTGTACCAAATCTACCACATCAACCAAATCAGTCTATCTCACCTTTCTCTTATCCATTGCATCTATATATACTACAGGTTCTTATTTCATATATGCAATATGCATCTTATCCTACAGGCTTTCCTTAATAGCCTATCTTTCCCAGTCAAAATCAACATCTACAGCCTAACACTTAACTCTCTAATCCTACACAATTTCATATGCCATCAGCCAATTTTGTAAAACCTTCGTCTCCAGTAAATACACCTAACCAAAACTTTCATTTTGGCACTCAAGTTCCTATCCAATAGCAACAACAATTTCAGGTTCCTCAAAATTCTACGCTGATAGTGTTGAAGTTCTACATCGACTGAGCGTTGGGTTTCTGTTGTACTTATAAGTCTATGACAACCCTTCCTCTTTGATAATTCTTTTGAAGGGAGTTAGGCCATGAATTTATTCATGGTATCAGAGCCAGGTGACTCGGTTGGTACTCGGCAGGTTATAGGGGATGGATCTTGCACCGATGCGAGGGAGAGGCGCTCCATATCCCCGGTCGGGATTCGATGTGAGGGGGAGTGTTGAAGTCTCACATCGACTAAGCGTTGAGTTTCTACTGCACTTATAAATCTATGACAGTGGCGCTAGTCATCACCTGACATTAGAAAAGACTAATTAGATGAATCCAACTGCCTAATCAGATTCAAGAAGTGAAATCATGATGCCAGGTAATGGACATACTATCCCTATTACTCATTATAATAGTGGTCTATTATACAATGGCCATTTGAACTTAAAACTACAGAATTTATTGCATGTTACACTATGGGCTAAAAAATTTCTCTGTTAGGCAACTGTGTGTTGATAACAATATTGTTGAGTTTTATCCTTCTCACTTTTGCGTGAAGGGATTAGACAAGAAGGATATCTTTTTTGTGGGAGGTGTTGAGCATGGGCTTTATAAGCTCCATGTGACTGATAAAGGATTGAAGAGTTTGCATAATACTAGTGCTACTGGTAGTACATCTGTAAATAATAATTTTTATTTCCTTTCATAAAATAATGCCACTTTGGCAGATGGTACTCTATGGTACGAGAGATTAACTGTTGTATAGAGAGTTATTGACATTGCGCATGTTGATGTATGGAGACCAGCACCTATTTTCTAGTATAAATGAAATGAGATACTTTGTTCTCTTTGTCGATGATAGTATATATTTTCAGTGGGTGTATGTTTTTCATTCTGAGAGTTAAGTTACACAGATTTTCTTGCACTTTAAGTCTATGGCTGAAAGACAGTTTTAGATGAAGATTAAACATGAATTTAAGAGTTTAGAACCTTTCTTGTTTAAAGGAGGTTTTCTGAGAGGAATTTCATGTTTTTATAAACCTGAACAGAATGGTGTAATTGAGAAGAAGAATCTACATGTTGTAGAAACTGGTCTAGCAATGGCGATACGTTTTGTTGTACCTCTACAATATTGGGAACATGGTCTCAAGATTGCAGTGTATCTAATAAATAGACTACCCTCAAAGACCCTAGACTATAAAAGTTCTTATTAACTTCTATGTCATAAATAACCCCTTTATTCTATTATGAGAGCTTTTGGATGTCTTTGTTACCCTTATCTTAGACCTTACTCATAAAACAAGTTACAAGTCAAGTTTTTACCAAGTGTCTTTATTGGTTATGATAATCACTATAAATGTTACACTTGTCTTAATCCTACCACTGGTAAGGTTTATGTTAGTGCACATATAGTGTTTGATGAGCCAAAGTTTACTTTCCTTAAAAACTTAACCAACTCACCATTAGCGGCCTGTTCAACTGATAATTCCTCTCCTAACCAAACTTCTGACTTTGTTAACCTTCCTGTGGATAGTCATAGTTATAGACATGTTGTGAATGTTTTTTCCACACCCGTGAATGATTTCACAAGAAAACAACACAATTATCACTTTTCCTAATATTTCTCATCGTCAACCTATTGTTAATAGCGACTCTACATCTATTTTTATAGAACCTACAGACTCACTTTTATCAGAGGTTACTCTTGATATATATGTTACAGATAACTCTTCTGTTCCTCATGCAGATTTTTCATCTACCCCTAATACTAATACATCTTTGTCTTCCTGCTATCTGTCCTCTGGACCTATACCTCTATCACCTACACCTCAGTCACCTATGCTTTCTATGTCTCCTCAATCACAATCTGTTCTATGTCTCCTCAATCACAATCTGTTTTGTCTCAAATACCTATAACATCAGAGGATTCCAGTCTTGACTTTATGTCAGAGTTACCATCTGTTGTACCTGTGTCACATGTTTTTGATCGACAAGGAAGCACCGTTACAGTTAATTTACCTGGCTCAAGTCAAATACATAAAACAACCTACTGATGATACACATCAGATGCTGAAAAAGGCAAAGAGTGGAGTGTTTAAACTGAAGGCACTTAATGTTCAATTTGTTTTACCTTTTCCTGGTTCAGTGAAATAAGCTTTGAAGCATTCAGAGTGGACTGAGGCTATGGAAAAAGAATATAAAGCCTTGTTGGCTAATGATACATGGCTTTTATTACCTCCACCTCTTACGAAGAAAATTATTGGAAATCGATGGGTTTTTGCTATCACGCTTAAGGCAGATAAGACCTTGGGGAGGTATAAATCCAGGGTTGTGGCAAAAGAACATGATCAGGTTGAGGGTATATATCAACTATACTGAAACATTTAGTCCATTTTTAAACCTACTACAATAAGTGTAGTTTGAACACTTACTCTATTTAGAGGATGACCAGTGAAGCAACTTGATGTAAATTGTGTTTTAATGGAAAGCTCGAAGAAGAATTACTTATGATACAACCTCAAGGGTTTGTTGATCTAATACATCCTAACTATATTTGCAAACTCAAGAAGGTTCTATATGAGTTAAAACAAGCTCCTAGAATTTGGTTCACTAAACTGTCCAAATGTTTGCCTAGATGGGGCTTTAAGTATTCATAAGCAGACACGTCTATACTGATTTATGAAGATAAAGACATTTTTACATAGATAATATTCTCATAATAGGGAATGACACATATGTCATTAGAGATATCATTTTAAAGCTCAATTCCAACTTTGTTTTGAAAGACTTGGGAGACTTGAGTAATTTTTTGAGCATAGAAATTACGAGAACATATGATAGCTGTCACTTGTCACAACAAAACTACAGTCAACATCAACTTGACAAGGCTAAGCTTAGTAAGGCCAGATTTGTGAACACTTCTTTACCAGCTGGTAAAGTGTTAGCCAAAAATGATGGAGAAATTTTAGAGAATCCAACACAGTGTAGAATAATAGCGGGGCCTTTACAATATTGTATTGAGTCCCGCGGTAAAAATAAAATAAATTCAACATATTAAAATAATGATACCGATAATTTAACATGATTTATCCTTTAATTTGGACTATATTTACGGGACAAACTCTAAAAATATTTTTTCTACTAATAAAATTAATGGGTACTAAATGAGAAACAATATAATAAATTGAGATAAATGTTGAATTCAACAAATAATGCAACTCATTCAACAAAAACTACACCGACGCTGACGCCTATCAACATGCATGGCGCCTACCAATGAGCTGTAAACCATGTGATTCAATCATGGTGGTTGTTGAAATAGTAATTAATATTTATCTATATAAACAATGTACATATTCTATACAAATTAAGAAAATATATATCGGAGAAACCATTTATTTCTTCCTCTGATTCTTTCTTCAAATATTGATTTCTTTATGGTATCAAAGCCAAGTCGTTACTCTATATAAATTTGAAACCCTTGTTTCCTTAAACAAAGTTTTCTTTCTCCAGAAAATATTTTTTGTTCAGAAACAAATCTCATTCAAACACCCGTACAAATATTAATTACAAACACCATTTTTGAAGTGGTATTTGTCCCACCTAATTTTACCAGATTACTCCAAACACAATTATGAACATTTTGGTAAAAATAGGGTAGAAGAAAAGTACTGCACGCGCCACCATAGGGAAAGAAAACATTTCACATGCCTCTACGCTCCGCCACGCGCCATCTGGAGGTTGAAGACGCTGACGTGACGTACGGCTCGGCTCGGCTCGCAGATGTAGCCAGTCCACACCTCGGTTTGACTCGCGGACGAAGTCGGTCCACATCTCGGTTTGGCTCGTGGACGTAGCCGGGCTACATTTTAGTTTGGCTCGTGGACGTAGTCGGGCTAGATCTCGGTTCGGATCAGGTTTGGTTCGGTTCATCCGGTGGTTCGGTCTGAACCCGATTTTTCACAATTTTTCCAAATTTGGCTGGTTCGGTCCATTTTAAAGGTCTGAACCCGGTTTTTTCGGTTCTGTATTTTTAAAACCGATTTTATCTAGTTTTTCAAGGTTTTTAAACCAATATTTACCCATTTTTTTGTTTTTTTTCGATTTAGTCCATTTCTTTTTAAAAAAACATCGGTTCAATATTCTTTATATCGGTTCTTGCATTTTTATTTCCATTTTTGAAATTATTACATCATTTTCTAGTTTGATTACCATTATATCATGACAGAGGGTACAATTTCATTACATGTGGAGCAATCAACTCTTGTTATTGTACAATCTGTCCATTCTAAAGGTGTTTTTAATGTTAGAATTATTCTTACTGAGACTAATTATGATGTTTGGTCTCAAATAATAGAAATGTATATTGCAGAGAGAGAAAAACTCTCTTATATTCATGACAAAATTTGCAACCAGAAAAAACATTAGAAAAGTATAACAAGTGGTATGCAGAAAATCAAAAAGTGAAAAGATGACTACTTATGTCAATGAGTCCAGAAATCATGAAGTGTTATTTATGCATACCTACTGCTCTTGAAATTTGGGGTGCTTTGGAAAAAACATTCTATGATGTAAGTGACGAATTACAAGTATTTGTCTTAAACCAAAAAGCCTTTACTTCCAAACAAAATGTAAAATCACTTTTAGAGTATTATGGAGAGTTGATTGAAATTTTCCAAGAGCTAGACCATCGTGATAAGGTGGTCATGAAAGACCCTCAGGAGTCTGTTGAAAGACTAAGGGTACATATTTTTCTTGCTAGATTAGATGATGAATTTGAGCATGTTTGTGGAGAAATTTTGCGAAAAGAAACCATCCCAGATTTAGAAGGTTGTTATTCCTTGATTCGACGAGAGGTAGTACGTCGAATCTCATTGAAGGAAAAATCTGGAGACGTTGACGCTTCCGCCATGATATCTAAAAATCGTTCTTTTTTCAATCAGCAAGAACGAAGGGTAGCTGATAAATTATCATTTAAATGTACTCATTGTCATCAAAAGGGTCATACAAAAGAATGATGTTTTGAACTTGTGGGATATCTTGACTGGTGGGATCACAACCGTGACTCTTGGAAGAAAAATCGAAGACAGATATCTACTGCCACCATTGCTGAAACAACAAAGGATCATGTTGCAAACTCCTCACCAAATATTGGTAAGATGCTTAAAGTTTTTTCTCCTATTTTTAATAATATATGGATAATTGATTCAGGTGCAACTGATCATATGACATTCGATTCTAGACAAATCTTAAAACCATCTTCACACAAAACTGTTTGCATTGCCAATGGTAACACAACCTCAGTTATTGGGGAAAGATCTTTGTCTTTCACTACTACTTTGAATTTAGATTCAGTACTAGTTGTTGCCTCTTTAGAGTATAACCTTATATCTATTTCTCAAATAACCACTGCTTTATCTTGTTTTGTTATTTTTTGGCCTGACTTTTGTGTGTTCAAGGATATCCAAACAAAGCAAACGATTGGTCGTGGTGTTAGGCAAGGAAACCTGTATTATTTGGACTTGGATTCAACAAATCATGCACCGATAGCAACTGGATCTAAAAAGGATGAATCAAATATATGGCTATGGCATAGAAGATTGGGTCATGCTTCTTTTGGATATTTAAAGAAATTATTTCCAAGTTTATTTTTGACCTTAGATCTTTTTACTCTAAAGTGTGATGTCTGTGAACTAGCAAAAATTCATCACTCCTCATTTCCTGTAACCTTAAGTAAAAGTCTATTTCCGTTTATGGTTATACATTCTGATGTATGGGGTCCTTCCAAAGTCTCAACATTGGGAGGATCACGTTTGTTTGTTATATTTATTGATGATTTTAGTAGAATGACTTGGTTCTGTTTAATGAAATCTAAAAGTGAGGTAAACGTATTATTTAGAAAATTTTATAAAATGGTTCGTACTCAGTATAAAACATAGATTCAAGTTCTATGTAGTGACAATGGAGGAGAATATAAAAGTTCTGAGCTTCAAGGATATCTTAAATCAGAAGGGATTATTCATCAAACTACTTGTGTTGATACACCTCAGCAAAATGGAGTTGTAGAAAGAAAAAATCGACACTTGTTGGAAGTTGTCCGTGCCTCATTGATCGAAGCTCATATGTCATTATCTTATTGGGTAGAAGCACTTACTTATGCTGTATATTTGATCAATCAGGTACCTTTTAGTTCCATTAACTTCCAAACACCACTACAAGCCATCACTGAAGTAATTGTTGCACCAAGTGTTCCCAATTTGCCTCCTCATATCTTTGGGTGTGTGGCATTTGTACACCTACATAAACAACAACGTAGAAAGTTGGATCCACGAGCAATATGTTGTTTTTTATGGGATATGCCACAAAAAAATGGTATTGTTGTTATTATCCTCTTACAAAACAAATGATTACCACCATGGATGTTATTTTTCATGAAGATACAATGTATTTCTCTTCTACACCTGAATTTCAGGGGGAGTACAACCATGATGAAATTCAGATCTTTACATATAAATTGTTTCCTTATGAAGAAAGACAAATTATATGTGAGGAAAATACAAATAACTTGAATTCAGATGGTAATAACTCTCAATATAGAAAAGACTCAAGGGAACTATAGTTTTTTATTTAGGCATGTACTTTCTATTTTGCTTTAGGCATGTACTTTTTCATAACTATTCATCAAAGTAAAAAACTATTTATTTAATATAATTTTTTTATGTCTATAGAAAAGAGAGAAATCTACCTTTTTCATTATAAATATAATTTACTTTGTGTTACATATTAATTATTTTGTAGCATGGGGAATGAAACTCAAACTCACATCCATAAAAAGATGTGGCACCATCTATACTATTAGAGCAGGTTCCTTGTTGGGTATACAATTATTTAAATTCTTATTTTGTTATATATATTTTTATTTTTATTGGGTACTTATTTTTTGAAGAAATGAAATATCTAACATATTCTTAAGAATGTACGAAGAAGGGATTAAAGGTCAGCACATGAAGTATGATTTTGTTGTAATTTTTTAGTTTTCATGTCTCATTTATAGTAAAAGATCTGTTTCCAATTATATGTTAATGATATTTCATGTGTATATTATTTTTTAATTAAATTCAAAATTATGAAATACACCATAATTCAATTTAAATTTTTAAATGTGTCTTAAAATTTATTTTAGCTCATAATTAGTACATAATTTAACAAGATTAAAAATATTCTCTTGATATATTTTTCTTAAAAAAATGATATAAGCTTAATTATAAATACATAAGTAATTTCATTATTATTAACCCAAAATATTTTTATAGCAACACATAAGTACTTGCATTGCATGTGGCTAAAACTAATGTTCGTTAAAAGGGTTGTACTAAAGTCTTTGTATCTCATTAAAGAATGCCTGTTTCCACATCCTCATATTCCAAATTATGTTTAGATATAAAAAACAATTTATTGGTTATAAAGAATGTTGGATATGAAAACGATGTGGGAAGCGTCTTCTCGTGGTTTATATAGATTTTGAAAAATCAAATATGCATGATAAATGCACAATTAAGTATATCTTTATTATTTAAAATTAAAATTAATAACATAATAAAAAATAATTAATATTTTAAATGATTATATATTAATTAATTTAATATTTAAATATTAATTAATCGATAATAATTATTTATCAATATTTCATCTTCAAAAACCTTTAAATAGATTATTATAAACCGAAAATATATACATAAGTTTACACATAAACTAGTAGAGCTCACCAGTCACTCTTTTTCAAAGTCCTTTTAATCTTAACTGTTTTTTCATAACACGACTTAAGTATCAAAGCGGATACAATACTCATCGATATTGTTTATTCTAGTGTAGTTTTCTAATGATTTACATATTTATGTGTTAATAGAACGTGATCCAAGAGAAATCGACTTTAATAAAAAAACATCTTAATATCAAAACTATATTTTTTTAAAATAAAAAAAAGTAGCACTAAAGTCTACTTTTTATTTAAATAAAGAAAACATTATAGAGGTTGGATTTGAATCTTAATATCAAAATTATACTTATCTAGATAGCAATATGTGTGCATATACATATCATTAGTTTTCAACTTTTTTATTAGATTTGTACATAGATATATAAAATTTTAAATCATATGATTTAGTTTTTAAATTTTTAAAATTTTACGTCTATAAACTTTTAAATCAAATGACCTAGTTAACAAATATGTCCAAAAATTATAAACACAAATCTGTATATCGTTTTAAGCTATGATTTTTCTATTAATTTTAAAAAGATTGAAGACTAAATGGTACGATTTATATATTTTAATATATATTTGTGAAGTTATAAAACTTTATAGTTTGAAATAAAGTGATTAACCAAACCTACTTCTTTCTTAATATTGATTTTAGCTTATGACTTGGAATTATCTTGTTCAGGAACAATTATACCCAATCTCTTAGACTAGTTAGGAATGGTACCCATATTTGGTCTTTTATTGGACATATATACTTTAAAAAGTCTTTTTTTTCTTATGTTTAAAATATAAACAATATATAAATCATTTCTACTGTGATCCATTAATTTCACTTTTGAGATAAGAGTTACCATCCATTATGATTCATACAACTTTTGAAGTGAAGAGAGGGGGAAAAAAACAAAATGTTGCTAATATCGCTCAAAGTGGTAAAAACTTAAATTGGCTTCTACTACTAGCTAGACATCACATAAAAGACACATGAAGCTCCTCCACCAAATTTTGTGTCCCATTTCATCTGATTTGATCTGATAAGTTGCTTTCATCCGATTCAATGCAGCTTTATTTTTTTGGCTATTTTTTTTTAACTATGTATCTACTCTAATTTTTATCAATAATAAACCTATAAATATTTTACATTGAATTCTTAACAAACTATTGCAGTTAAGATAATATTATAATTAACTCACGTACATACAAATTAAATCTAAAATTAAGTTAAAAATTGAACTTAATAACATTATGTTAATATATGATTTTGTAAAATAAAAATATAATGAAAATAAGAACAATAATATGAATTAAAATTGATAGAAATATAATAATAATAATAATAATTATATTTATTTGAGTAGTATAATCAAAATAATAATAAATATAAAAAGTAAAATTTATAAAATTATAAATGAAGAAAAGTTAGAAAACAAAATTTTTAGATTTCTAAATGAGATAAAAATAGAAAAAATAATAATAAAGCATAATACAAATGTGTGAGAAAAATAGAGTATTACATCGTATTTTGAGAAGTGTTAGAAGAATGTTAATTTATACTACTATTAAAATGTTTTATATTTCAATCCAAATTAACATTCAAACAAAAACACAATAGTATACAAAATTGTTTTCATTAATATGTCTATTATTTTTAACCAAATATGAACTAATTTTTTTATTAACTTTACAAGTAAAATGAAAAAAAAATTATATAATAAAAATGACAAAAAAAGCTTTAAATATTATATATATATATATATATATGCTAGTTATAAACACTTACTTTGCTAATATTAAATTTTGACAATTTTAGTTTATTTTATTTTTCACTTTAAAAAAAATTGAGATAATTTTATATTTAAACATCTACCATCACCACTCATACTAGAAAGATTCATTTTAATTCAACCTAAATTTTTACAAAAAAAATCATAATTTGTTTTTTTGCAAAAATTGATTAAAATATCTAAAATGTATAAGTAATGTGACTAAGGTATAATAATTTTAATAAATATGATTAATATATCCAATTTATAAAAGTAAAATTATTAAAGTATCTTGCTATCCATTTATTATTTAGGAAATAATTATAATTTATTTTTTGTAATATTTTATATTAGTAAGTGATTACTCTCATTTTACAAAAAAACTATTTTTTTAATATATAATGATTTGATATATTTTTATTTTATTGGTTTAATTATTTTTATATTTTTCGTTTGAATAAATGAAATATAATTTTTTTTTCTAAAAAACACGTACACCTATAAATAAGACTTAAACTCTGAACTTTTAACGTGTTCAAATAAACTCTATATTATTGAGTTATAACTAATTGTTTAAATATCTCTAATTATATTTAATATTTAATATACTAAATTATGAATGATATAGTTTCATCCCAATATATATATATATATATATATATTTCTTACTACATAATTAACTTTTATGGGCTAAAATTATAATAGATGATAGATGATGCAATCTACTCAAAATAAAAGAATTTGTTCGAATTTATCATAGGATGATATGGTTTTTCTAGTATATACCCACGATGGTAATCTGACATTTACTCTTATTTACACTCACTGATTGCCAACGAAAGTCGATCGCTTTACTCGGTTTGAATATAATATTTTACAATTTAATATGGCGTTTCACATTGAATAATCAAATGTGTTAGAATATTGTTATTTCTGTTATGCCATGTGTCCTTTTTTCATTTGTTTAAAATTGTATAAATAAGAGTATTTTTTTGTATTAAAGATGTATTAAGGAAAATAAATACAGAATTCATTTTTTTCCTTTTTCTTTCTTTCTCTCCTTCGTAATATGGTATCAGAGCGTTTTTTTTTTCTTTTCGCTGCGACATTTCTTTCCTCTTGATTCTTGATTCTTGATTTGTTCTTGATATGGCTCGTGGAGGAGGAGCTCGTGGAGGTAATAGTGGAGGCAATCAGAGCAATGAAAATTCCTTCGGCTTTGGATAATACCGATCGTATTCCGAAGATTCCAACCTAGTTCTTTCAATCTCGAAATGGAATCATCCAGCAGCTTGGTTTCGAATCCTCTAACATTAGTAATTACAACTCTTGGCATCGATCTATGATTATAGCTCTTATCGCTAAAAACAAGTTTGGATTTGTTGATGGATCCCCTATTGTTAAACCAGAAATTGGGGATAATTTGTATCATTTTTGGTCTCGTTGTAACAACATGGTTATGTCGTGGATTTTGAATCTTTGTTTGCAAAGATATATGAGATAAGTATTATGTATATTCATGATGCTCGAAGTATGTGGATTGATCTTACGTGATCGGTTCAATCGAAGCGATAGTCTAGAAATTTTTCAACTAAAGCGACAAATTCACGCATTTCGCGAGGTTAATGATGTTAGTGCTTATTTTACCAAACTAAAGATTTTTGGGATGAATTACGTGATTTTAGACTGTGTAGGTATGTAATTGTGGAGGAATGAAAAGTTTGAGCAGTTATCAACATGAAGACTATGTTTTACAATTTCTTATGGGTTTGAATGAGTCTTTTAGTCAAATCAAGACTCAATTCGATGAGTGATCCATTGCCTTCGATTAACAAAGTTTTCTCTGGTCGTACAAGAAGAAAGACAACGATCTATGCATTTTTCTAGTTCATCTACGCCTCACATTTGACATCTTATGGAGTATCTAATAACAATTACAATGCTTATAAGGGAAGAAGGAATGACAGCAGTCTGACACTTGTGGTTTTACGGTCACAGGATAAATGTTACAAAGTCATGGATATCCTCCACGGTTTTAAACCAAAATGGATTACGGAGATTTTTCTAAGGCGGCAGGGTGAGTCGTCAGGGTATTCCAATGGAGTTCTTGAAAGCCACAACTAATGGACTTCTTTTGTTCTTTGAAACTCGACTTAATCGAGGAGAATCACCCGAATTTAGGTAACAATACTTCTCCTTTGCATTCTTTAAGCGCTAGTGATTGTCAGACATTTGATATCTACGTTAAGTACTGGATCTTGAGGATCTACCGAGATCTTAAAAAACGTGACTTTGTGTATCAAAACTTCAGTATTTCTTCTCTTATAGCAGTTAATGATTGGATTATTTATTCAGGTGCTACTCACCATGTTTGTCATGATTTGAGTTTGTTTGTTTCTTTTCATAACAACTATATTTCTACTTTTGTGCTTACACTCTTGGACGTTACGTTTCTAAGATAGGCTACATTCGATTATCGCCTTCCTTACTTTTACCTAAAGTGCTCTATGTACCTTCTTTCAGATACAACTTAATATCTGTTAGTTCACTGCGTAAAGAGCCTCTCATGTTCGTTAATTTTTCATGATGATGGCTGTGTGATTCGGAGATACTTTCAGGCGTGAAGATTGGGACGAGTAAAAGAGTGGGGCATCTCTACCATCTTAGTGTTTCAACTTTGTATCAACCTAGTCCTAACTCTGCTATTGCTTGTAATGCTTCTTCTGTTTTGTCCACTGAGATGTTATGGCATTATCGTCTAGGACATCCTTCTTGTTTGGTTTCTCAGCATAAGGATAAGATTCCTTCTTTCAATTTTAGAGCTGAAAAGGGGCCTCTTTGTACTGTTTGTCCTCTTGCAAAGCAAAAACGTTTGTCATTTACTTCTAATAATAAACTTTCAGCATTACCTTTTGATCTCATCCATGTTGATGTATGGGGTCCATTTCGAGTAATATCTAATGAAGGTTTTCGATATTTTTTAACCATTGTTGATGATGCTTCAAGATATACTTGGGTTTTCCTTTTACATACTAAAGCTGAGGCTCAGAAGATTATTCCAAATTTTTTTATGCTAATTCAGACTCAATATGGGAAGCATATCAAAGGAGTTCGTTCAGATAATGCTAAGGAATTGGATTTGACTCATTTCTACAACTCTAAAGGGGTTGTTCATTATCGATCTTGTGTTGAAAGGCACGACAAAACTCGGTTGTTGGCGTAAACATCGACATCTACTTAATATTGCTAGGTGCTCTTACATTTCGTCGGTATTCCTCTCTCTTATTGGTGTGATACTTGTTTTATTTGCTACTCATATGAATAGGCTGCCTTCTCCTGTTCTAAGTTCTAAAACTCCATTTGAAGTGCTGAATAATAAGTTTCCTTCTTATGATCACTTGCGCTCTTTTGGTTGTCTATGCTATGCTTCCACTTTGTTGAGTAAACGTGACAAGTTTTCTCCTAGATCTAGAGCTTGTATCCTTATTGGTTATCCTTTTGGGATGAAGGCACATAAGGCTTTGGATTTAGAGAGTAATAAGACACTTTGCTTTTCGTGGTGTTGTGTTCGATGAGACCTTTTTTCCTCTAGTTGTCAATAGTTCATCTGCTGATATTGGTGCCTTATTCTCCAACAATGTTCTCCCTTTGTCTGTTATTGACAATATTTCTCCTTGTTCTAAGCCGATTGATATTGTGCATCACTTGTTGTTCTACTGCTTCTTACGATTTAGTCTCTGGGCACATTTTTACGTTCCCTTTCTACTAGACCACAGACGTTGTGTTAAAAAGCCAAGCTGATTTGCGGAGCTTATCATTGTGATTACGTTCTTCATGATTCTCTTGTCAATCATCATTCTACTCGACACCACTTCTTCTAATTTTTCTCTGTTATGATAAGATCAAAGGGGATTTTAAGGCGGCGATTATGTCCATCTACAACACGAGCCTCGATTTTTCTCTCCCGAGCTTAGGTATCACTGAATGGGATAAAGCTATGGGCGATGAGTTACACGCCTTAGCACTCGATAATACATGGTCTATTGTCTCTTTACTGCTGGACATCACGCCATTGGTTGTAAATGGGTGTATAAAGTCAATTTGGTAGATGGGACATTGAAAGATACTAACGACTTGTTGCAAAGGGGTATAATCAATGAGGGAGTTGACTATTTTGATACCTTTGCTCTGTAGCAAAGCTTATTCTTGTCAAACTTTTACTTGCTTTAGCTTCAATCCATGGTTGGTCTTTACATCAATTGGATGTTAATAATGCCTTTTGCATGGTGATCTTTAGAAGAAGTGTATATGACTATTCCTCGAGGTTATAGCCATAAGGGGAGAAACGACTACCTCTTATCTTTGTTTGCAAACTCAGCAAGTCCTTGTATGGTTTAAAAACAAGCATCAAGGCAATGGTATGCAAAATTTTCTAGTGCCTTGATTGAAGAAGGCTTTCGTCGATCGGCCCCGATCATTCCTTGTTTATCGGCCGAGGATCAATTTTCATAGTTATTCTTGTCTATGTTGATGACGTTATTATAGCGGTGATGATGTGGCTGTTCAACACTTGAAGAGTAAGATTAATGCTAGATTCAGAGTTGAAAGATCTTGGAACTTTGCGTTACTTTCTTGGTTTAGAAGTGGGCGAGAACGAGAGAGAGCGTATTGGTTTCACATGAGGTCTTATGCATTGCAACTTTTAGGTGACACGGGATACCTAGGTTGTAAACCGGCGGTTACACCTATGGAACCAAATCGAAATTAAGTCAAGATGAAGGGGATTTATTGCACGATGCTTATCTTTATAGGAGGTTAATTGGGAAGTTATTATACCTACCATCACGTATTTGGTAGGATCTATCATGCCTTTGTTAATAGACTTAGTCAATTCTTGTCTCAACCAAGACTTCCTCACTTCAAGTACAGAGTTTTACAATATGTGAAAAGGAATCTGGACAAGGTCTTTTCTTCCTTCTAAATGCGAGTAGAACTTAGAGCTTATCTTGACGATCTATCTACAAATAACCTGAAGTTCAATTCAAAGTTTTCTCGATCTTTGATTGGAAATTTGGTTGTCTTGTGATGAAGCGTTCATGCTCAGGTTATTGTGTATTTTTAGGAGACTCGTTGATCTCACTGAAATCTAAGAAACAAACTACTGATCTCGGTCTTGACGTAGTGATGCAGTCCGTAGCTAATGCCGCATAGCAGTAGCAACTGTTTGTTGTCATTGTTGAAAGAGTTTGGGGTAAGTCATTCTAGACACCTTGCTATATTGTGATAATCAAGCTGCTTTACACATTGCAGCAAATCCTGTTTTCCATGAGCGAACAAAACACATAGAAATAGATTGTCATTTGGTTCGTGATAAAATTCAGGCAGGAGTTTTGAAGACATTACATGTATCTACTCGGAATCAATTGGCAGATATATTCACTAAGGCTCTTCATCCTTCCATTTTCAAAGGATTGCTGGACAAGATGGGACTGATTAACATCTATTCTCCATCTTGAGAGGGAGTGTTAGAATATTGTTATTTCTGTTATGCCATGTGTCCTTTTTTCATTTGTTTAAAATTGTATAAATAAGAGTATTTTTTTGTATTAAAGATGTATTAAGGAAAATAAATACAGAATTCATTTTTTTCCTTTTTCTTTCTTTCTCTCCTTCGTAATAAAATGAAATTTAACAGAAGTTTTCGAATCCAAAATGGATCTCGAGTACGTTGGAATTAGATGAAATACGACATTCAAAGATAAATATACAATAATCCTTATTTAAGACTTCAAAAGAGTTAGATTATGATTTTTTACATAATATTAGAGTTAAGCTCTTGAGTTTTGAACAATCTTAAAATTCATTCTCCGTTGATATTCAGAGCACATTCTGTCCGCTCTTTTCCACATATGTAGAAGAAAAGTGTTAAATAACCTAAAATCTCACATTGATCAATAAGAATTCTTTTAAAGGAAGTTAAGATATGAATTTTTAATGTTATCATTTTTAAATAAAATTATTATTAATAAAATATTTTTATAATAATAATCGTACAATATTGGCAAATATTATTTGACTTTGTGTCGAGGATGAGACATAACAATGAATATCACATTTAGTTAATATTTAAAAAAAATATTATTTAAAAAAAAAGTAAATATTGTTTGAAAATTACCATACACATAAATTAATAATCATATTTATTTGAGTAAATCAAAGATTTTGAAAAATTAAAAAATATATATCTTTAAAATTTATAATAATAAAAATAATATTTAATGAATTTAAATGATCATAAATCAATTTAAATAATCATAAATTAATTTAAATGACGTATAATTAGATGGTATTTAATTTAAAATTATATATCAATTTTTTTAATAATGAAAATATATAAAGTACATATAAACTATTTTTATAATTATAAGTTTTAAATGTGTTATTTTTATTATCTTTCTAACCATTACTACAAAAATGGTTATTAAAGTTGGTTCGTTGAATCGACTTTAAATGAAATGACTTAAAATTTAAAGTCGGTTCACGCGTTGAACCGACTTTAAATTTTAAATTTTTTGTTTACAAAATTTACTCATTTTCTATTATACTCAAATTAAAATTTATATTCGATCACTACATAATAGTAGAAAAAAATCAAAATCTATTTAACAAATAGTTTAAATAATACAAATAATTGAAAAATAAAATATTAATTAATAGCAGAAAAATTATTATGGTGTTATCCTATATTATTCGAGATCATCATATTCTTCTCTTGATATTATAATATAAAACCTACATATATAATACAAAAAATTATACACATCAATAATAACACATAATAACAAAAAAATATGAATAATAAGTGCGTGGGATTAATAGGAATACTTACAAGAGTAAATGAAGTGACAAAATGAAGAAAATGAAAAAGAAATAGTGTTTCGTAAGTGAAAAATAGGTATAAAAAATTTGAGTATTTTGCTCAAAAAAATAGGGGATCTAAAAGATAAGTTAGAGAAGAAGAAACTCCACTAATTAGCAGTAGAATTGGTGGTCGTAAGTGGCCAAAAATGAGAAAAAATGGAGAAGAAGTGAATGATGTTTTGAGTTTTTGAAAATTAAACAACACTTGGAATAATTTCTATTTGAAAAAAAAGAAGAGAAAAGAAAATATCCACGTTTGTAGCATCAGTTTTACGTGTCAATCAACGTTATCTACGTAGTTCGTAGCATAGGTTCTACACTGAATCGACTTTAAATTCATTATAAGTCAATTTTTTTTAAAAACTAATTTTACGTATCTATTTAAATATCTTTTTTGTTATAACAGTGAACATTTGTTTTTGAATATTGCTTGATATAATTCAATTCAAAGGACTCTCATTTCCTATCATCACATTGATTTTGTGTATATATATGTTCAAAAAAAAATATTATTATTACTATTCGTTTCGGAAATCAAACAGCTATGATAATTTACGTAGCCTAAAAACATAAACTAGAGTCCAAGTCAATAAAGAACCGTGTATTATCAATTAGCAAGTTACATATCATATATTATTTATTATTTATTATTGTTAGTTTATATTTCTCATTAGTAACTTTATTTTTGTTTTTAATAAAAAAGATATTAGATATATGTTTTTTTACAAAAACAAAAATACTGGGTATATGTTTTTTTAAAATAAAATTGTATAAATCTTTAATTTTATTTACATAAAATATGACGTAATTAAATACGATAAATGTTTCAAAAAAAATAATAAAAAATATATAAATATATTAATTTAGGGATAACGTTATTCTATACACTCTCTCTTAATTAAAGCATGCTATAATTATCAACAGAATCAAACTGTGCCCTCTTTGCAAGAGACAGCAATAAGCAAGTTTATTGTACGATTTAAGTATTCAACTAGCTTCCATCACTTAAAAGTACAAACGCAATCGATCATCACTTATTTTCAACGGAACACTTCAATCATCCGTTCAATTTTCTTGAAAATATTGCAGCAGTCCACTTAGATCCATTATTTAGTTATATCTGTGATGGTCAATCCAATTTGGGAGTACCGTTTATTACACATAATTAAAGATTTTAAGAGTATAAATTTTTCTATTTGGTTATAAAATTATCTTATTCTATAAAATAAATTATAATATTATATAAAAATTTAGTATTAGTTGTAGGTATGAATCTAAATAGTAATTGAATACTTTACTTAATTTTTTAAAATTTTAATTATAAAATTATGTGTCTTGATTTTCAAATTAAAAATATATTTTTATTTTAAATATGTAAGAAAAATATGAAATTTATATTGATTTAAATATATTTTTATAACGAAATTATTTAAAAAATTACAAAAAAATAACATTTTTAAAATTTATAATAAAAAATAGAACATCAATATAATGAATGTGATCAAATTAGACGATGTTTAATATTGAACAGGTCTAAACGATCTTAATTAAATTTGATGGATGTTTAAAATGAAATGATGTTTAAAATGAAATGATGTATCGTATTTTTTTAATAGTGAATATGTATAAGATTGACATAAAATGTGTTATTTTTATGTTTATAAGTTTTAAGGTGTTATTTTTGTTAATTTTCTAAATTATTTTGATAGATAAGAAAACTACATAAAATCAATTAAATACTACTTTAAATAAAATATTTATCATTAATTTTATCTAACTGTATTATACAATTTATTACTAAACGTTGTATAAAATATTTACAATACAATTTAATACAAATCAATCCAATACAATTATATTTAACATATTCAATACGGTATATCAAATATATCTTAAAGTACTAAAGCATGCAGCTAATCAAAAAGTATAGAATAATTTGATTAGGTTAAAACTTTTACCAATTTTACATTATGATCCTCTATATATTAGTAAAGTTTAATTCACTAACTTTATAAATTTAACAAACTTAATTCAAATGCATAATATGTTAATTTTATAGTAATAATCAAATTTAAAAAGTTAATTTTTTTTATTATGATTTAATTATTTAACTTGTAAAATTTAACACATTTATTTAGTTTTGAACTAAATTTGTTAAAACTAAAAAGTGAGAGACCAAATATGACGAAAAACAATAACTAGAGGAAACCAAGGTTTAGAATCAATAAAAATTATCCTATGTTGTATGTTCATTTAATAATAATAATAAAAAAAAGTACACTATTGGAGAAGTAAATTAAGTATTCTTTGTTTTACTTCTTGAATTAAGTATTCTTTATTTTTCTCCTTAAATTAATCCTTAAATTAAGGATGATAACTCCTTGATTTATTCCTTAAATTAAGTAGTTAACACTCCTTAATTTACTCATTAAATTACTCCTTAATTTACTCCTCCAATATACACCATAAGAGTTAAGACACCATAAGAATTAAGATAACATCCTTAACTTAATTATCCTAGGTACGGTTACCAAGTTTCGTTCCATCCATCATTACCATTTCTATATATATATTCTCTTCCCATGAAAAGTAATCAGTAATGGTAAGTATTGGTTCTATATATTCTTTCTCTATCGAGAAGGTTAAAAGGTGCTCTATTCAGTTTCGAATCCTCATTCTCGTAATACTTAAAGCAATGAGTTCTTGCCTTACATGAATCCTAAGTTTGATAATCCTAAGTCTAAATTTTCTGGGATTATAAGTTGCAGAAAGAATCCAAAAAAGTAAAAAGAGATTGGATTCAAAGCCGGTTATCATATATGCACGTTCTAGTGTCTATGAGTGTATAACTATTCTTAAAAAATTTAAAAAGATGAAAAAAGTCAATCACACTAAATAAAAGGAAATAAAAAAGATAAACGATATTGTAAAAATTATTTTTATTATTACTACAATAAAAATATATAAAAAAAAATTTATTATTTATTATTTATAGTTATTATTAATGAATTATTAATTATAGTAACAACAATTTAATATGGTAACTCAATTATAAATGTCATACAAATTACTTATTTAAATTATATTCATCAACTGTAAATAATAATCTATGAAATTCCTTAGTACATACATACGCGGACCTCAGCAGATTGAACAAATAAGTTCACATGAACATTGTAACTTCTTACTTCTATCTTAGAAATAAAAGTCATAAATTTCAACATGCATGAAATTGGTGGAATAATCATATATATATCACTTTAATATGATAATTACTCGAGCTAAATCCATAAATATCACCTACAAATATGTTAAATTTAATTATTAAAAATTTAATTCTACCTCAACTTAATAAGATCTCATTGAGTTAAAAATTATTTAAGTTTATAAGTAATGTTACAAAACTCTTGTTGATCTGAAATCGAAGAAAACTTAACAATCTCTCTTTACACATACAGAAATAATCCCTCAAAACAATGGTAAAAATGATAAAAAAAATCTAATTTATCAATCAAGTTTTATAATAACATGTTAAAAATCTAAACATAATTTAATACAATAAAATTTAATTGAATTAAAAATTACTCAAACTTATAAACAATATTATAGACACAAAAATAAATAACATTTATAAATAAAGTTTTCAAGCACCCACTAAACTCTGCTAGCGTTATTAATTTGGAGATCTTATATTTTGTCATATTAGAAAAATAACTTTTGAAGTCGGTCGAATTGATACTGTAATTTGATTAATACGTGTGAGAATATAGATTTGAATATTATATTGATGTGGTTTGGGATTTTTTTTCTGCACGTACTTGTGTAATAAAATCTACGATCCTACTTTTGAATTAAATTATTTGTGAATCATCACGATACTTGGCATAATTTATTTACTTTAGTCGATGATATGAAATTAATAAAATCGATAGTGGTTGCATTAGTTTGATGAGTTCTAATTAATTCATATAATTAATTTAATAGATGAATTGAGATAATATGGTCAGAATTAGGTATTTTTTTTGTCGGATATAAGAAAAATTTGATATATTGCAAAACTGACGTGTGGGTCTTTTATTACTATATATTGCCATAAATTTTATATTTTAACAAATTGGAAATTATAATAAATTGGATAGGATTGGTTGTGGTTCTAAAGTTTCAAAATTGATTGGGATTGGATTAAAGGACGTAAGACAGGAAAGAGGTCGAAGTCCCAACCCACATGTTTACAACCCAACACGTAGGGAGGGAAGCTTTGAGTCACTTAACAACAGTGTTTTATATTTTTCGTAAAGACCGTTTTGTACAAATTTTTAGAAGCGTATAAGAATATTGAAATTATATAAAGCTTTTATTTTATCACTTTTTTCTAAATTAGTAAAAATTTATTTCAAAATTTATAATCTATAGACATAAATAACAAAATATTCTTACTATTTTGGAGCATAATTTAATAAAATAAAATTAGATCCAATATAACTCTGATAACAAGTATCAATAGATTTTGACAATCATCATCAACTATCCAAGTTACATATACTATAGTTTTGATGATCTAATAGATGTAATATATTACACATGTGTGTATTTTTATATTTAACATACTACATGCATTCACATCTTTATATGTAACATATATATTTATATATAACGTATTGTATCTATATCTATCTTTATATTATCATTGACGATGAATACTAGAGTATCAACAAGATCACCAGTAATTATTATCAAAGCATCGATGGGATCGTCAATACTGACTACCAAAGAATCGATATGATTGTCAGTAGTTATCATAGTTCTAATGGGATTAACGACAATGATTGCTAGAGATATAATGAATGTGATCTTAATTTTATTTTATTAAAGTTATGAAATAAGAATATTTTGATATTTTTATTAATTAATTTGGTATAAAATTATAAGATGAATTATTATTCGTTAAAAAAATTGATTTTTTTTAATGAAGGTGTTTTAGTCAAAAAAAAAATCGAGATAGGAACAAATGTGAAAGGGCATGGACTAGAATAGTTTTGTTTAGTGTCATCAGTATCAATACCAACCTTAAAATCAAAATAAAAAGGCTCGAAAAGAATGAATAGAAATTTTGGAGAGGCCTAGCTAATTTAGACATCCCTCTTCTATAACAGGATGTGTAAAGTAATTAGAGGCTTGTCTGCAAAATTTTCTTAAATATAAACCGTATGTCATGTCAGTGGCAAGTGACAATCACTCCGGATTGAAACTTTGAGTTAACTATTCTTAGTGTGAAATCATTTTTTATTATTTTTAACTGATATATTTTTTAGATTATCTACATTTAAATTATTATATATATTTTAATCAATTTTATCAATTAATAACATAATTCATTAAGAAATACTAATAACCTAAATATAAATAATCCAATATTATTAGTTAAAAATAAGGCTAAAAATGGCTTTAATATGAACGTTAATATGAATACTTTAAAGACACCCATTCCTAATTAATATATCATCCATTTATTTTCATGTTCTACCTTTAATCTCGTTACAAAAAATAAAGTAATTTATGTTTAATAAAAATATAGCACAAAACATATATTTTCTTATAGAAAACTTTTTTTTTCCCCCTACAAGATTAAAAATGAGAAGTTATATCATAAATTAAACCTAACAAATTTGGTAAAAGAAATTTTTCAAAAGAAACAAGAAGTCCAGTTGTCCACTAATCCAGCAAAGCTCGTGGAAAGTAATAGCACGAAGCAAATAGATAATTTGACATTGGAAGCAAAAGTTTCACGCCAAGTGAGTTTGCCATTTCCAAGGTTCAATGTTCAGAGACAAATTTGCTACTTATTTCCATTACTGGCATGTGGTAAGACATGGGTAAGATCAGCTAGACTACCAGCTTTAGAAGATAATAGCATCCATCACATCTAATGCATAATTTTTGAAGTGTATGGAACTTCTATAAAAACAAAACATCACATCTAATGGCTAGGTGGTATGATATTAGTGCGAGTCTTTCCCTGTACGGCCTTTAGTTGTGATCCCATTTCTCCTTAGGAGTAAGTTAGGCTTACTAAAGGATCTCAAAAAGAAAGTTTGGATACAATCTTTTAGCATCCTAGCCATCAAAACACCACAGTTACTATAGCATGCAAGAAATCTAGGTCAAAGGCATTCACATATCATTCATGTTATTCACAGTACATAATGCACACAATAAGTGGAAAATGAAATATATTGAAACAACTTAATGTATGAGATGAGATGAGATAGGTCTTTTTGTTCTCACTTCTCAGTGTTTTCTTAATCATTTCCTGTTAGCAACTATAGCTATGATGTGTATTGTACGTTGACTAGTTCTACCTATTTAGCTACTGTTGGAACAAATATGTGAAAAAAAAAACTATGTAAGAACAATATTACCGATATACTGAAATATACTGCTTGGGTTGAGTCGCGGACTAGGTCGCTCTCTTTAAGACGTTTGTGGCTCACTTGCTTGTGCAAGAAAATATACTGTCGTCCCCCGGGATAAAACAGCCCAGAATCTTTTTCTGTCTCGGAACTTCACTGCACTGATGAAGTCCGGAATACTACACCTCTCAAATATTTATGTTGCTCGGAAATCTGAGAAAACAATTCTGAATTTTCTTTTCTTTGATTTTGCTATGAAAACCGTAGAACTTTTTTTTGAGTTGTTAAGTTATATTCTGAACTGAGGGCTATTGCCCCTTTTTATAATGGAAAAAATATGTGTAACGGTCATATAATTATGAAAATAACGGACACATAATTATGAAAATAACGGTCATAAAAGTAACGGTCGCATAATTATGAGAATAACGGTCATAAAATTAACGGCCACATAATTATGAAAAATAACGGTCATAAAAGTAACGGTCACATAATTATAAGAATAACGGTCATAAAATTAATGGCCACATAATTATGAAAATAACGGTTATAAAAGTAACGGTCACATAATTATGAAAATAACGGTCATAAAAATAATGACCATATAATTATGAAAATGACAGTTACATAATTTATGAAATAATGGTCATAAAATAATAAAAAATATTTTTTTTATTTAAATTCATTTCCAACAATCCCCCACTTGAATTTTAAATAAAAATAGTTTCATCGAGCAACCAATCAATTAAAAGTATAAGATTATGCATAAGCAAAAGGTGTCTATCGACTTGAACCTTTGCGTAGTGTTAATGCTTTAGAATATACTAGAGTAACTCATAGTTTTGAACTCTATCTCTAACAACATCACACACACAATCTTTCCAAGGTGTAGTTCGAAAAGCCCGTGCTTTACGGCCATGCACGTGTATCCCAGTATAGTGAATGCTCTAGTAAATTTTGCCCAAAATTTTCATAGGAAGCGGCCATACTTCCACATTCACATAGGTGAGTCTATCAAGAAAGTACTCCCGTAGCTACGTACTCCACTCCACGTAGAGTATAGAACTCATTAAGAGTTTAATAATTAACTCATCCTTTACGTCGCCAGACTTCATGTACTTAACAATATAGATTGTGACTTCATAAATAGCATGATTCATCTCATATCACTTCATGACTTGTTATTACCATTCGAACTTATTTCTTGGGATCTACAGTACTATAAGTTGGGTTACCATCATGAGTGACTCTTCATTCTAAGTGAGCATCGGTCACACATTCCTTTCGAGGTTTTTGAAAACCTTCTCTCTTGTTAATCCTTTCGTCGAGGATCGGCCAAATTTTCATCGATCATATATGATCCATTTCTTACTGACTCTTGTAGAGAGAAATTCTCTAACGATCGTGTATCTATCATCTCTTTCCGTTGTAATAACGGTTCTAAATCTTTGCAATAGCCGCGGTACTATCGCAGTGGATCGGGACAACTGTATCGATCTTTCCCATAAGGGATCTCACCTAAGACTTCTTAACTAGCTCGCTTCTTCACTAGCAGTAGCTAGTGCTATCATTTCAAACTCAATCATAGATTAATCCAATATTGTTTATTTCTTAGACTTCCAGGAAACAGCTCTACCAACTATGTTAAATATATAGCCACTAGTTGCTTTGGAGTCTTCTGATAAAGTGTTCCAATCTGCATCGCTGTATCCATTTAGAACAAATAGGAAACTTTGTATAATGTAATCCAAGCTATATAGTTCTCTTGGGTATCTCGCCATAACCTTTTCAATATCATTCCAATGCTTTACACTAGGTCTATTGGTAAACCTACATAGTAGTCCCACAACATAAGTCATGCTGTCTAAGGCAATCAGTAGTATAACGTAAGCTACCAATGATGCTCGCATACTCAGTTTGTCTAACACCATCTCTGGTGTTCTTGAACAACTTTACACTAGGATCATACGGAGTACATGCAGGTTTACAGTTAAAGCAATTATATTTCTTTAAGATCGTCTTAATGTAATGAGATTGATCTAAAGAAATTCCCTTTTCAGACCTAGTAATCTTTATACCAAGGATTACACTCGCTTCTCTGAGATCTTTCATATCAAAGTTAACACTTAATAAAGTTTTCACATTATTCACAACATGAATATTTGATCCAAAAATAAGCATGTCATCCACATATAAACATATAATAGTGCAAATGTTATCTTCTAATTTATAATAAATGCATTTGTCACTTTCATTCATTTTGAATTCATGTGGGTTAACTATATTATCAAATTTCCCATGCCATTGCTTAGGTGCTTATTTTAGACCATACTGATATTTATCTAGTTTACAAACTTTATTTTCTTGACCTGGGATAACAAAACCTTCAAGTTGATCCATATAAATTTCTTCTTCTAAATCACCATTTAAGAAAGCAGTTTTAACATCCATTTGATGTACTACTAAATCATGGATGGTAGTAAGAGGAAAAAGTACACATATGGAAGTTATTCGTGATCAGTGAAAAGGTATCAAATAAATCTACATTTTTCCTTTACCTATACCATTTAACTACAATACAAGCTTTGTACTTTTCAATAGTACCATCGAGTTTTAATTTCTTCTTTTGTATCCATTTACATCCTAAGGTCTTGCAACCAGGAGATAAGTTAACTAAATGCCAAGTTTTATTATACTCATAAGAGTCCATTTCATCAGTTATGGTTTCTTCCCATAAGTTGGCATCTAAAGAAGAGAATGATTCTTTACGAGTTTGGGGATCTTCCTCTAAGGTATAAGCATAAAAATCTGACCCAAAATCCCTAAGGGTTCAAGCTCGTTTACCTCTTCTAATTTCAGTGTTTAATTCTTCGTTTTGTTCAATAGTTCTAGTTATGGGTAAACTACTAGAAAACAAGCCCCCACTATTCTTCAATTTAAATAAAAACCTATGTTCATAGTAGTCAACATCATTTTATTCTATAACTATGATCATTTAAGTTATAGAATTTATAAGCTTTACTATTCACAACATATCCTATGAATACACATTCGTATGTTCTACTAGTAAGTTTATTTCTTTTAAGGATCAATGATCCTAACATAGACTAAACAATCTCAAGTTTTAAAATAAGTTAAGTTTCTTATTTTTTCAAAATTTCAGATGATGAAATTTTACTAGTAGATTTAGGCACTCTATTTAACACATAGCAAACAATTAATAAAATTTCTCCCCACCAATGGGAAGCAGCACCAAAGTTTAATAAAATTGTAACTACTAATTTAGTAAAAGTTCTATTTTTTTCTTTCAACTTTGCCATTCATTTCAGAAGAATAAGGGTCTTTGTTTTTTCATGAGATAATTCCAATGAAGTTTTATAAAAATCATTAAAGATATTGGAATCATATTTAAGTTTCTCTATCACTTCGAAACCTTTTTATTTTTCTATTAAGTTGATTCTTAATTTCAGTCATAAATATTTTAAACATGTCAAACGCTTCACTTTTATTTTTCATTAGATATACATAAGTGTAATATGAACAGTCATCTATAAAAGTTATAAAATAGCGTTTTTCATTTCTTGTTAAATTTTCATCAAGTTCGCATATGTCATAATGTAATAATTTTAAAGGTTCAGATTCTCTAACTACTGACTTATGTGAAGTTTTTGTTATTTTAGCTTGACTATAAAAGTCACATTTATCCAAAATAATTCAAAGATAGTTTTGGAATTAGTTCTAAACTCTTTACCTATTCTTGATTATGCGTTTATTAACATGACAAAGTCTAGCATGCCAAATATTAAAGGAACTCGACATTCAATTTAAACATGCCATTAGTGGCGTACACTTTCCAACAAAAAATATTATTTTTAGTTATCAGAGGCTATAAATCAGCTCCTATAGTTTGAGTAAAGAAGATATCCTTAAACTAAGTTCTTTTTCATCTCTGGAGTATGCAAGCCATCTTTCAAGATGATAGTCTTTCCAAAGGTAAACTTTAATTCCACCTCACCAGTACTAACAACTTTAGTGGAGTGGGAGTCACCCAACAACACTTTCTTATCCTTAGACTCAGAGTAGGACTTGAACATGTCTCGATTATAGCGAACATGGCGAGAAGTACCAGTGTCCACCCAACACCCCTCGGATCCATCAACAAAATTGATTTTAGAAATCATAGCAATAAGTTGATCTTCGGTAAGGTTCGCCTACGTGGTAGGACAATTCCTGTTCCAGTAGTTCCTAGCCAAGTGGCCAGGTCTGTTACAACTTTAACACACAAATGTGTTATTCCTTAAGGGGGTTAAGGTCCATTCTAGAGAGGATAGTTTTTGTTTCTATTTTGGTGGTTGCGGTTTTGGTTATTATTATGATTATGAGTTTTCATATTTCTACCTTTAGGTTTCCAAATTGCAGATGAGGGTTTCTTATTGGTATTGTTGTTTGAGACAACGAGTACTTCATTTCTTTGGTCTTATTTTCGGACTTCTTCTTCTATTCTTAAACTGGTTATAAGACTTTCTAAAGAAAATTTCTTAGTTTTATGTCTAAGTGTATTGTTAAAATCTTTCTAAGCATGGGGTAATTTATCTATAATAACAACTACTTGAAATTGTTCAATTAAAGTCATACCTTCAAAAGTTATTTCGTGTGCTATCTTTTGCAGTTCGTGTGATTGAGCTTCCACAGATTTTTCATCAATCATTTGATACTTCATGTATCTACTCACATCATACTTCTTAGTTCCAGCTTTCTTAGTATCGTACTTCTTTTGAAGTGCTTCCCAAATTTCTTTAGTAGACGATATCAGAGTTATAATAATCATACAAGTCATCAGCTAATTCATTAAGAATAAAAAAAAATTGAATAGAAAATAATTTTCTATCCAGGTGTTTAAATCCTTTATTCAGAAGCCCGCTTGAGAATTAGTAGTTGTTGGTTTTTCAATAATAAAAACAAAAGTGACATTTTACATGGTTAAGAAGAATAACATTTTTTTTGTCTCCATTTTTAAAGTGTAGTTCTTCAAAACGAAATGTTTTGTTAAGATCGAGCTAACATTTCGATGACATGGCGGATAGAATCGTCTTAAAATTGTTGGAACAAATATGTGAAAAAAAAACTATGTAAGAACAATATTACCGATATCTTGAAATATCTTGCTTGGATTAGTCGCGTAGGTCGCTTCTCTTTAAGACGTTTAATGCCTGCTGCCCAACCTTGTAAGCAAATACAAATTCGTCGTCCCAGGATAAAACTTTGACCCGAATCTTTTTTCTCTGGGAACTTCATCTTGTGATGAAGTCCTGGAATACTACACCTCTCAAATATTTATGTTGCCGAAAATCTGAGAAAACAATTTCAATTTTCTTTTCTTTGATTTTTCTTTATGAAAAACCGTAGAACTTTTTTTGAGTTGTTAAGTTATATTCGAAGGCGAGGCTATTACTTTTTTTATAATGGAAAAAATATTGTAAGCAATTCGTATAATTATGAAAATAATCTGACACATAATTATGAAAATAACATCAAGTAACGGTCGCGTAATTATGAGAATAATCTGGCCATAAAATTAACGGCCACATAATTATGAAAAATAACGGTCGTATAAAAGTACTTGATCACGTAATTATAAGAATAACGGTCATAAAATTAATTACCACATAATTATGAAAATAACGGTTATAAAAGAACTCGCCACATAATTATGAAAATAACTGGCCATAAAAATAACGACCATATAATTATGAAAATAGCGATTCGTAATTTATGAAATAATTAAATAAAATAATAAAAAATATTTTTTTTATTTAAATTCATTTCCAACAGCTACTGAAGGACAACTGTTAGACAGTAGTTGATAGGGGGACCGGTAAGTTACTAGTAGTGGATGGCAAGGAAAGGACAGCAGGTGCAGCAATGCAGGAGATATTGGACCTATGTTCTCTTGGATACGGATAGATAGCAGACAACTCTCGAACTCGCGACAAAATAGATTCTGGGACTTGCTGCGTTGCTTGCTTCCGCCCTTTCTCAACCTGCATGAACTTACAAGAATCAGCATATAACATTTCGTTTCATCATAACAGCTCTTACTCGTCTCATGTCCATTTAGAGTTGTTCTAAGCAATTCATTAATGAGAACGAATTCTCATTATCTTAACCCAAAACCTAATGTCAAATTGACAATGTCAAGGGATATCCCTCCTTTTCAATTCACCAGCTCAATGGTTTCATCCAAAGTTATCAAATTTCAGACCAACGTGTTGAAACATAATCTAGTCCCACCTTTTTCTTCATCTGTGTAAGAGCAGAGCTTGCCCTTAATAGATTTCTCCATTTGTCCTGAAACCCCAAAAAGGAATTAGAATTTGTATCCAAAAGGAAAATAGAAACTTCCATGTGATGCAATGGACTACCTTGATATCTACAGAGGTACGTCGTGAAGATGAAAATAGTAATTTCTTTATTTCAGTCCATCTTCCAACTCCATACTGAGCAACACCGTCAACCAACTTTACCACTTCAGAAAGAGTCCATGATATGTGACGCTTTTTCCTGCTGCTATCATCATCAGTAGGGCTACTAGTGACTTGCCATCCCTTGGATGCGTCTTCTTCTGAGTATGGTGAATAAGGCTCAATATCTTGTTCCTTTGAAGATAAAAGTTTACTGTACTTCCAGTTCTCATAGACAGTAGGGCTCCTAGTGACTTGCCATCCCTTGGATGCATCTTCTTCTGAGTACGGTGAATAAGGCTCAATATCTTGTTCCTTTGAAGGTAAAAGTCTACTGTACTTCCAGTTCTCATAGACCTGTACAAAGAATTAAGACATGATTTATATGAAAGCGAGCAAACCAAAAAGAAAAAAAAAGGAGGAAAAAAACTGAAAGTATAAACTACTTATAACTTATTAATATAATGATATTCTCGACCTGATTAGTACAATAAATTGCTTTCTGATGGTTAGAAGTGGCAAGAAAGCATATTGATGCACGCAGTAAATAGGTGGTTCATAGAGAATCACTCAAGACAAATATGGGCAAGAAAGAAACAGTAAAAACTGTCCTTTACAACTTCAATAGCTCAAAACTCCTCAAAAACATTTACCTTGAAAATACACATATGACCACAGACACTCAAGGTACTGAATTTTGTATAAAATATACCATGATAAGTTCTTTTAGCCTAGGCTTTGGGCTGCTGATCAGATTTCCAGCGATTCTTCAGTTACAGAAGGAAGAAGACAATCCAAGTAGTTTTATCAAATTAACTTTACTAGCACATACCACAAAGTTGCAACAATCATAGTCAGAATCCACAAAAAACCCACCTTAAAATCCAAGGGAAAAGATTATGGGAAATATGTAAACATAATTTTTCTTTAAAGGTTCTTTATAGAAGCACATGCACTTTCAGGATTCCTAAGTGTTCAATATTATGGCCACATGAGCTGCATAGGCTGCCATTTATGGCAGGACCAAATTTTAATAGCACATGAATTTTATGTTTCATATATTATAAAAAAAATAAAAAAAAAATAAAAAAGCCTCAAAAATACCCATGTCCTTTCTCTACCCTCCAGAGCAGAATCAAAATTCAACAAACTGGATATAT